>JAYKKT010000089.1:40517500-40527500 GCA_036023115.1 Brasenia schreberi | reverse complement strand
CCATCCCACTTGGGGGGACTCTTTAGTATGATTCATTAACTACTTCAATTTATTAGGATTTTAGTACTTACCTACTCTATGAAGATATGACAAAATGATGCAAACACTGTTTGATCATTCTATTGGAAATAATCAATAGAATCAATGATTTACATTGAAAAAGTAGACCTACTAAAAATTTATTTTATGCTTTTTTAATGACTTTCTACTTTTATTTTTGAATGGGCATACTTTTTGAACTCTTGCTCACTTGATTCATTTCATCTTCATCGTGTTCATTTGTTTCCATCTTTGCACTGTTGTGGTTTCTAAAAGAACAACAGATCCACATGGAAGATACAAAATCCGCCTCCAAAAACTAATCAATAAGAGTTTGTAAACGGTCTAATATGAGTTAGACTAGATGGTTGAGAGCAGCGTAATCATGCTTACACATATCTATATATATGTATGTGTAATAAATATAAATAAACTCTTGGTAAATATCTTTGTTAGCAGGATGCTGTCAACACTGGGAACGGTAATGTTTCAACAGCTGTAGGTGGGACTCAGGTCGAATCCAAACTTCCTCAAATAAACCTTTTCTAGGTCTTTGCCCAAGTTTAGCTGTTTTTTTACTATTTCAGTTAATCTATATTATGATATTTTATTTTAATTTCTAGTGCTTGCACATATTCATTGGGTGGTAGTTGGAGGATTCCAATCTAATCTCAACTTTTTGATTAAGAGTTATTAGTGATTGATATTGAAAATAAAAAGCAAATATATATATCTATATTTTTTTTAGGATAATTATCTAAAATTTACTGTTCATTTTTTCTTTTAATTGTCTTTTGATTAGAGATTTGTTTATATAGAATTTGTACTCTCCACCTCTCTACTCTCATATATATATATATATATATATATATATATATGTGTGTGTGTGTGTGTGTGTGTGTGTGTGTGTGTGAAAACTGAATTCTACCTACCGTCTACCTATTGTTTTTGAATAATATGAGTATATATATATGAAAATTGGATCCTATTCATACTCAAACATGTTCAATGGGTTCTTTCATTGTTTTTGAATAATATTAGTGTATATATATATATATATATATATATATATATATATATATATGAAAACTAGATCTTATTCATATTGACACACGTTCACTCATATCTATTAATTGTTTTTTTAATATAAGTATAATTTCAAAATTTTAAAGTTGTATGAAACTATGAAAAAATATAAAAAGTGTTTTTATTATATTGATGCTGTCTAAAAACAATGGGTGAACAAGTCTCAGTACAGGTAGAATCTAATCTCTCTCTCTCTCTCTATATATATATATATGTGTGTGTGTGTGTGTGTGTGTGTGTGTGTGTGTGCGTGTGTGCACTCGCGCTAAAAATTAAAGTAAAATATTGACCGAAATAGTGAGAAAACAATTAAACTTTTAACAAAAACCTAGAAAAGGTTGATTTGGGGGAGTTTGGATTCGACAGGGGTCCCTTCTAGAGCTGTTGAATCAGTACCACGCGCAGCATATAAAAGGTACTTCGATATTCATCATCTGTTGTCAGTTGGTGTTGGACATGCCCTGGTCTTATCATCCTGTTACTCTGCCTCTTCGGAAGAATTCCCAGTAAAAATTACTGAGGACCCACGGTTGTCTCCTCACTAATGCTAGGGAATGAAGTTTATTGCCCCAGATTGGCTGGTGAAGATTTTACAGAAAGGAGCATCAGGCAGATTGGCCAGCTCGTTCAGCTTTCCATCTTCCTGGGGTGCACGCTTTTATGTTTATTCATCATTGTGCTTTAGACATCTTTGGGTCGTTTTACCCCACCTCTGTACTTTGCAATTTCCTTTTTGTTTGGGCTTCGGCCCTATCCTGAGGGAAAGGCGGACGATAAGAAGGAAAAGGATAAGGAATGGACAGCGGGATTTGCCATTTATTTCCGGCCAATGGCAAACTTACAGTTCATTGAACGGCCACCACCACACAGTTATAATCCTCGTGTTTCAATTGATATCAAGTTTCAGTACAATGACAGTGGACTCCATCTTCATGGAGTGTTGCTTTATTGAACATCTACCGCTCAGAAGTTGCTACTTATTGTGGCCATCAATGTCTCACAAGGCAAAGAATTTCTTTACATGGACAATCATCAATTTCAACTGAATTAAACTCATGAACGCTGCAAATAGATGATCTGAAATAAAATCAAGTTGGTGGTTTCATCGTCGGCATCATAAGCAGTATGGTGGCGTTTTAAATATTTAGTATGAGAACTGTAGCCATACGGATGTAACCTCTCAGTTAAATTCTTTAGAAGCAGGTGCAAGTAAGCCAAGCTGCTCACCAGCTACTACAGCTCACTATACTTGGCTCAAGAGGCTTGTCAGGAACCTATTCACGCTTGTAGATATATACATGTGTGTGTGTTTGCATGTATCTATGAATGTACTTACAGTGACAGATCCACATTGTCGTAGGGTCGGTGACTGCCACACCTAAAATTTTGTTACTTTTTAATTATGTATTGAAATTTTCACAAAGAATTTGAATTTTTTTAAGTCCGCTCCACCCGGAACAAGTTTGAGGAGCCACCACTGAGTACATATATATTAGATACCAACAAAAATTCACGAGCTCAGTCAAGCTCAACTGCATTTGACCTCAATGACAGCTTGATTAAACCCAAGCTTAATCTAGTCAATCTTGGTTGCAACGAGCTTAAACAAGCCTAGTGAGCTCAGAACAAGTTGCTACTGGCCATCAATGACTCGCAACTTATAAGGCAAAAAGTTCTTTAAAATGGACAGAATTATCAATTTCAACCAAATTTAACTCATGAATATAGCAAATAAATGATGTGAAATATAATCAAATGATAAGTTTCTTTTATTTGATGATTTTATCGTGGGCATTATGACCAGTAAGGTGGGGTTTTAATTTAGTATAAGAACTCTAGCCATGCGAATGTTATTTCTCAGTGAAAGTGCTTTAGATGTAGGGCGCAAGTAAGCCAAGCTGCTCTCGAGCTACTTCAGCTCAAGAAGCTTTCAGGCTTATAAATATAAATATATATATAAATGTGTGTGTGTGTGTGCGTGCGCATGTCTTCACACACATATACATAATCTTTCTCCTACTCTCTTTATGTATACACACGCACAGTCCATAATTAAGCAAGTTAGTTGAGACCTTTGTATTGAGACATTTGCATCGGTAAACATAATAATTTGAGATCTTTATATATATACATAATTTTTCTCCTACTCTCGAGTTTATGTGCGTGTATGTTGTAACAAGCCCCTCCCACGTATACCACTTTGTGGACATTTGGCTTAATGAGGATGGTTAACCTAGATCAACGGATGGGATGTTGATGGGAAAATTATGTACATTGTGTGTGTGTGTGGTATGCATGCAATGCAAGTTTTAACATTGGTTACTAGAGGGAGGCTGAAGCCAGGTATGCGCGCCCGCCATGGAAATCGAACTCTTACCTTACCTCTGGCGGAGTCGATCCAGAACCCTGCCAAGTGGGTTAATGCCCTGAGTGCAATACATAGAGGTTTCTAATCAACAAGGTTATCTACGTAAAGCTGTTTAAGAAATTTCCAAACTTCTCCTGCATGCACAAAATTTTCACACATACAGAAGCAGACACCTAAATTTGAGCAGATGCAGTGAGTGAGACATTCTGAAAGTGCACATTTAAGATGATTGACAGAACATCTATCTATTTATTTATTTAACTATTTTGAGAGAGAGAGAGATGCGTAAGTGTCAATCGACCAGTGTGAGTTATTGGGGAGCGACAGCAGATGCAAGAGATTTATGGTGAGGTAATAAGGAGAGAGCAAAGAGATATGCATAGTTACTAAGCAGAAAGATATATGGCCGAGAGAGAAGGATTTGGATCGACATGTACTTAATGTCGATTCTGGAGTAGACTAAAAAGTCTCTCTCTCTCTCTCTCTCTCTCTCTCTCTCTCTCTCTCTCTCTCTCTCGTTAGCTGCACCGATTTAGAGCACCCGCTGGCTCCATTTTCAATTAGCTGGAGGAACCCCACCACTGTCTGATAAAGTGTATCAAGAAAAGGAAGAAGGTCGATGATGATACTCGATCCCAAAAGTGACCTACTGTTTGGTGATGTCGTATTGACAGTCATTTAAGGAAGTTGTGCAATTGGGATGTAGATGGATTTCGATTCGGACCCTATAGTGCGAACCTGTATCTACGTATATAGTTTATTTTCTTTCTTTTCTTCGTTTCTTTTCTATCAATGTTTGCCTTTCTCCAATGTTTCTTGCATTAGCTCCTCCTTTAAATGACAAATTTTATTTTATTTTTTTACTTTACTTTTTTTTCAATTTCTCTTTTCAGTTCCTGCGTGAGATTTACCTCCTCTAAACTTCACTTATTCACTACGACTCACCCATAGTTTCCCTTAGAATCTATTACGGCGTTCGTGTGAGGATTCCCAAGAACACAGAAAATCGCCGGATCCTTATAAATAACTCTATGAGAAAGGAGGTCAACATCCTCGAATATTCCTATACTCCAAGAATCTGTTGAAATAGAGTATGCAAGTGGATTCTCGTGCCAGGTTTAAGTGTGCTTGTCAATTCACATCAATTATTTCATGCCTCTTAATGCAAACATCATAGTTTCCTGATATTTATCATTCTTCCTCCTATTTTATGTGCGATAACATTAACATATTTCATCAGAAAAATCTTATGCCTTGTCTTAATATATAATACATAGGACCCTCGTATTAATATTCATGATATATTCTAGTGTCTGTTGATAATTCATAAAGTTTGATTGATTGAACATGGGACCTAATTGTTAAGGACAAAATTTGGCACATCACCAATAGCTCCAAAAAGAGAAGTTGATAGGCTAGTGGAAACAAAAATGTTAGCGATTTCAATAAGATTTAAAAAAGAAGTAAAAGGAAACTCATACTCATGATTAGCTAATTGAAGCAATAAATAGTGAACATATGGGAAATTAAAGTTGGAAATCACTGGAGACGAAAGAAAACTTACAGAATTTGAAAGGGCTCCGTTGTAATGGCCACAACAACTCTATATAAAGGAAACAAGAGGAGAGCACCAAGTATCAACAGATCAGTCATCAATCAAGATAAAAAATCCAAAAATCTAGTCTTTCTTTGAATAGTTTCTTTTCTTTGTTTACCCTTCTCCGTTGTTTTTTGCATTAGCTCCTTCTTGAATAGATCAATTTTCGTTATTTCAATTCTCCTTTCTTCTTTGTATTCATTTTCTCTTTTAAGTTTCCTGGTGAGACCTACCTCCTCAAAATCACACTTATTCAGTATGACTTCTCATAGTTTCTCGAGGAATGTACGGGTGCCTAACGATTCTCAAGGACCCTTACCCTTATAAATAACCCTCTAAGAATGGAGGTCGATGATCTTAAGTATGAATGCACTTAATCTACCAAAACTCTATTTGAAATAGTGTAGGTGAGCGGGTTCTTGTGCCAGGTTCAAGGTTCTTGTTGAATCACATCTGATGCTTCTTAAGGTCATAGTTTCTTGATATTTATCATACATCCCTCCTATCTTCTCCTTAATAACATTAACATAAAAGTCTTATGCCTTGTCTTAATATATCATATATAGGACCCTTGCATTAATGTTCATAATCGATTAAAGTGTTCGTCGGCAATTGATAAAGTTTGTTTGATAGAACATGAGACCCAATTGTTAATGACAAAATTTGACACATCACAGTAACTCAAAAAAGAAAAGTTGATAGGCTAGTGAAAACAAAAATATTGGTGACTTAAGTGAGATATATAGAAAGAAGTAAAAGAAAATCGTGCCCATGATTAGTCGATTAAAGCATCAAATTATATGATTCTAAATTTCATTAGCTGTTTTCTTTACTGACTTATTTTTTATTGTGGAAAAGCAGAACTGCAAAGAATAACTGATCCACACTGTTTACGTATCACGATCCTTTTTAAAAAGTAGGAACTGGTTAACGGTTTTGTAATAAATTGCCTTCAACGAAGCTTACTGCCAACAATGTTGAGATTAATTTAGACGACTAATTAAAGAGTCTTTCTTCTTCTTTGTTCCTCTGTGAGAGCGTAAATTGGTGGATTCGAAGAGGGAAATGAAAGAGAATAAGAAAAGGTAACTTAAGTTTTTATAATCAACTTATATCCGCTTAGAGACACCTAATTATACTAATTCCAATTATTCATTTCCAACAACTTTAGAAGAAATTATCTATGAGAGTTGGTGAGAAATTATTGTTTCACTATTTGTTATGGATTTTTCATATCTCATGGTGGTCAATCTCGTATTAAATGCACAAATTAGTATGCTTCAAAAGTATCAAACTAACTCGTATTCTCTCAAACTTTAACGACATCTTACTTGGAGAGTGATCATTCAGACCTAGAAACATCCTGCCAATCGCCTTATCCTTCCCTGCAATCTTTACCTTTTAAAGCCATTATCCTAGTGTATACATAAATATACTTTTCAACTTATGTTGTAACCATGCCTAAACGAACTCCTACTTATCCGATAAATGCCTCACCGAGCATGTTAAGTACAGAATATACACCTTTATTAACCATATACAAGTCTAACATGTTACTGCTGGGTCATAAGGTAGGCATCCATCTTTTTTCGAATTTCTAGTCCCATTTATCAATTGTACCGGCGTACTCTAGAAACTCGATGAGAATGGAAGCGTATGCCATCAAGACCTCACCTAAATATCCCGTATAAATTTTCAGCTAACTCACGTTTTATCGTATATCTGCTCAAAATTCCGTCAAATTAGGTGCGCGAACAGTCGATGATATTGCCCTAGATCATTATTTCAGTACAATTAAATAAATGGGATTAATTATTCAGCAGTGCTGGATTTTAGATAATTCCGTATGACTAAAGTAATTTTTTTTCGTGCCACACGTAGATAAAACGGGAGCAACATAAAATCACCTGGGTCATTTCATCTAACATATCCTCGACGACCAAAACTCTTTTCTCCTATAATCGAGGCCGAATATAATGAGTAGAGATGCCAATAATCCGCCTCTCGTAGTAGGGTCAGAGAATCATTTTAGGCGAGTCATCATCGTACAATGATCCGGAACCTCGAGTGCCCCGCCTTTTCTCTCTTAAAGCAAAAGTTAATGCAAGAGCTTTCAAGTTATAGTAGTTTTACTTAATGAAAGTGGTGCTCTACTGCAGAATAATTTCTATAATTATTTGAAGTGAATACATAACACTTAGAATAATGTTACTTGATAATAATTGCAAAATTTACATATGAAGATATGTTCGAGACGCAGATACCTATTTATTATGAAAAAAATTATAAAGTTCCTAGTGTACTCAAATCCAGACATCTTTACAATTAAAATGGTACAATCATCTATTATCACTCCACTCAATTAAAAAAATTAAGGACGTATTCTACTTTAAATCAATGATAGACAGCTGAGTTCATCCTATCTAACCGACTTTGTCTCGAAAGACCACACTGGGTCCAATTGATCTTAATACATACGTGTGTTCATAATTTTATTCCAAGACTAACAAAATACATGCATTAAAAAAAAATTTGCTTAAAAAACTTAATTGTACTATAAAAAATTAATCATTCACCTATCAAATATGTGTCATTTGAGAAGATTCAAACAAAATGATTTCATTCATATACTTTATGCCCGTATATATCCATATATATCATAACAGCGATTACGGTTCAAAGAAATTCAAATTGTAATCCCATGGAGTATTGGCCATCCAATGAACTATTGGTAAATCGCTTAATGCAGTCCAACGTCCCGTTACCATAGATGGTCATGCTTTCGTATAGAAGCAAAAAAGAACTACGAGCTACTCAATCAGATGGCCTGTGTTTGTTGAATTATGCTTGCGAATCTCGATTTGTTGGGAGAATGAAAATCAGACTCCGATTCAGTGAATAAGGCATCACATGTAACAAAGTGGTCGGGTCATCCTCGCGTAACAGCACACAACCCTTTCTCCTGATTTGAATGGAGCCCGAGTAGTCATATTCAGCCTATCACGGCCGGCCCCCAGTGCAAATTATTATTATCTTGTTCTGCTGGCTTAACGTCCTCCTTGTCTCATATCACTCTGAGGAGAGTCCCTGTCAATAACTCAGTCAACCCATATCTAGAGTTTGATATTTCATTGACCCTAAAAAAATATTCCTTGCATGTGACGACATAGCTGAATATCAATTTACCATTAGATTTGCTCTTGCTGATGGCTTAAGAAAATTAATTACCTACAGCGTTGCATTCTCTTTGTCAAAATCGTAAAAGGTTGTCATTATTTACTCTCTAAAATCAGATCACAAAATACGAAAGTATGGAGAGCAAAATACTGGTCTTGCCTCTTTAAGTTCCCTGCACGATCCCTCGCCCCTCCGTATCATTTCTAAGAAATACGCTCCAAAATCCCTGGATACTTGCACTTTTAACCCCTATCGAACCTCCACCACAAGGAGAATGTCTATCGTCAATGTGTTCGACTAGGACAAAGACGGTGAAGCACTTAGATTCCTAGAGAAATACTCTCACCATCACCATTGTTTGGACATTATCATCATTTTCATATAACGATAATTTTTAGAAGAACAAATAAAGCGGGAAAGGACATGAACTTGAGGACGGAGTACAAAATCCATGTTGTCATCGATACATACTTTCGAAGTCAAATCTACTTTAGAACCGCTACTGAGCTGACATTAATATGGCATGGAGTCGATAGGTCAGGATCAGGTAGATAATGTTATTCAAAGAAACGAATTATTTAACATAAATTAAGAAAAAATCCCATACTAGTACTTATCAGCCACGAGAGGCATATTTCTATATTCGTTAATCAATTTTATATCAAAGAGTAATAATCACCATTATTACAATTAATATTTGATAATGGTTAATCACAGACAATTTTAAAAACATAGTCAATGGCGACTTTAAAAATAATAACATATCTTGCCAATCCAACACTGTTTTTAATTATCATTACCTAACATGTATGGGGTGAAAAGACTATGCTAAGAGTTGATAACGACACATAATAAAGACACTATCATGATATATCAAGCATGATCATGTACTAATATCATGATGTTAATAATACATGGATGATGCCAAAATTATTGGAGGATTACCTTGTTGTCTGCTGACCACTTTTTAAATAAATATCTCGCCACATCATTTGCAGAGGAAGTAAGCTAACTTACAAATAGAATCCTATGATAACCTAATGTAGAGACTAATATTTCAAAACAAAGTGACTTGCACGTAGCTCAATTATTCATATAGACTTAAATTTATTCGATAATTTTTAACTAGATTTTCCTCATGTAAATATTATGTACCTTTAAACTAGATACTTATATTAAGATCCAACTTTATCTAATATTACATGATATTGGATCCTATTATCCTATGTTAATGCTATTTTCTCTCGTATCTTGATATCTCTGAAGGCTCAAGAGTCTTAAATTTACTCACCACAGCGCTGAGATTATTTTTGTCTAAAACGTGGCAGCCATATATAAAGTAAAATACATCTCACTTAAAATCGTACTCACACAATCCCATATTTTCACCATATTCTCTTGATCAAATTGGTTGCCATGCACACAATAATATTATTAATATTATTGCCATGTGTTACACAATTAATTACATAATAATAATAATGAACATATAATAATAATAACATATAATAATATATAATAATAACAACACACATGGCACACACAATTTTGTTCACGTGTCACACTATAATAACACACACTACATGTCCACACACACACTGTCACACACACTACATTCTTTACACACACACACATGTGTTACTTATTACATTGTACACAGTACACACACACAGCTGTTAACTTGACTACACATTTACATTTATTTGACACACATTACATTACACACACACATT